>CM053785.1:667669960-667704960 GCA_028749045.1 Cupressus sempervirens
CATAAATTGTTTTGGTCCGACTTAAGGATTTTTTTATGATTCTAGAAGATATATGTGACGGTATATTGAGAATCCCTATTTAGTACATGAAACCAATTTAAAAAGAGGATGAATTAAGGGGGAAAATGGATGAATCACAATCCTTGATTCCTACCTAACCCTAGCTCACCTAAGCCTTCTTAAGAAGGGAAAAGCCTAAAGAGTTTTCATGTTTGTATGAGGGGAGAAGGTCAAATGCTAAGTGTAGAGAGAGAGAATTCATGGTGACTATGGATTTTATGGCAGAGATATGAATTGTAGAATCAATTATAGAGAATAGAACAAAGTAGTTAAAGGACAGAGGAGAAATATCTAATTAGGAGGATCAAGGATATACTTGGAAAGAAAAGATTTGATGTCTAGTAGCAACATGCTAATTGAAGGATCATGGTGGTGAATCATTTTAATAGCTAATGAAAAGAAAATCTCCTAATAGAGTAGTCTTAATAGGCTTCTATAAATCTCTTAACCGATCTGTGTCGACTCAAATTTCCTAATATGTACCACTCATATGATGTAAGGATTATGATCAAAAAATTGTAACCTTAATTGGATACACTTTACAATGGCATTAGTGAAGATTTGTCGGTATCATCCCCACTGCAGTTTTACCGTTGTAATTTCTTTGTTCACCACTTTTAGATGATTCTCCTTCCTTAGTACTGGTGTATCTTAATCTAGTAGTATCATTATTAGATCTAGGAGATCTCATTAGTCTCTCAAAGTATTTGATGGCTTTACTAGGTTTGTTAAAGCTTTCATCAAATTCCTTTTGTTTTCTTGGTTCATTTCTTAGTTGTCATTTTGTAACTTAAGGGTTGTGATCTCAATATCCTTTTCATTCAATTCATGATTGGAAATCATCACTTGATTCATTGTTTCCAGTTTCATGTGAGTAATCCTATTTACTTCTTATGTCTTCTCTTCTAGTATATTGGTCAGTGTTCTTTTGTCATCTTCAATCATGATTTTGTCTTCCTCATATTTCTTTTTCTACTCAATCACCTTACATAGCAATACTGATAGGACTTTTTGTTCTATCTTAAGATTTCTGACCTCTTTAGTTAGGGCACCATTTTTTTCCATCAGATCTACAACTACTACATTGAACTCACTTGAGTTCCCATTCTGAAATAATCAAGTAGTTTCTTGCTCTTTGTAATGAGTGTCATTTTTTCTCAATAACTATCTCTTTCCTTCTCTTCAATGAACATTTTAGTTCATCTCTTGCTTCCATAAGTTAGTGTAGGGAAAACTAAACTTCAATCTCTAAGTTCTCAATAGTCTTTCCGAACTTGTAGACTTCCATCCTCAAGATCTTTCCTCAAAGATCCAAAGCTTTCCTTTCCAGGGAACAAGGCTCTGATACCAATTGTTACAAATAACAATGGTAAAGTAAACTCTAAGAGGGAAGTGAGGGGGGGGGGGGGGGGTGGGGCGGAGACTCTAATACCAATTGTTAGAAATCATATTAAGGTTACAATTTTTTGATCATAAACTATGATCTACCTTGTGAAAGGTATTCCCTGTTAAAGGCTTAGAGAGACTATTAAATCTTACCCTGTTAAAAGATTTCAACACCCTACTAAAAGTGTGCATTGTTAGAGGACTTAAACTTGCAATAAAACAAGCATTGCATTAATATATTTACACAAGCCTATTAAGACTACTCTATTAGGGGATTTTCTCTGCATCACCTGTTAACGTGTTTTAGCACCACGATCCTTCGGTTAGCATTATGCTACTAGATATTAGATCTTTTCTTTCCAAGTATATACTTGATCCTCCTGATTAGATATGTCTCCTCTATCCTTTAATTACTCTACTCTATTCTCTCTAACTGATTCTGCAATTCATATGTATGCCATAAACTCCATAGTCACCATGAATGCTCTCCCAATGCACTTAGCATTCAACCTTCTCCTCTCATACACACATGAAAACTCTTTAGGTTTTTCCCTTCTTAAGAAGACTTAGGTGAGATAGGGTTAGGTAGGAATCAATGATTCTAATTTATCCATTTTGTCACTTAATACATCCCTTTTTCTAATTGGTTGCATGTACTGCATAGGGATTCTCAATATATACCTCTATATATATCTTCTAGAATCGTAAAATAATCCTTAAGTAGGCCCAAAAATAGTTTACATAGGAGTTTGTACCATTACAAACAACTATGTCAAAAATTGTTTACTTGGCATTTGAAAGCTTTGATGCTTGACATTCACTATATCCTTAATATTGTAACTTAGTTGTTGAATGAATCAGCATCCATTGATTTACTTGACATTTGAATCAGTACTTCAAAACATTAATCATCAAACATTCACCACACATCCTTCTCATAATTTAGCATATAAATTGAAATAGCTCACTACACATGCTCATCCATAGCATGAAACAATTAACACATAACACAATAAGTTTGTTACCTAGAAACCCTCTAATGAGAAGGTAAAACTATGGTGGGGATGAAAGCCACAAATCTTCACTACTATAGTTGTAAAGTGTTTCCAATTAAGGTTACAATTGTTTGATCATAAACTATGATCTACCTTGTGAAAGGTCTTCCTTGTTAAAAGCTTAGAG
This sequence comes from Cupressus sempervirens, assembly GCA_028749045.1. Lineage (NCBI taxonomy): Eukaryota > Viridiplantae > Streptophyta > Pinopsida > Cupressales > Cupressaceae > Cupressus > Cupressus sempervirens. Next base: position 667,672,589 of record CM053785.1, read on the forward strand.
AGACTATTAAATCTTACCCTGTTAAAAGATTTCAACACCCTACTAAAAGTGTGCATTGTTAGAGGACTTAAACTTGCAAGAAAACAAGCATTGCATTAATAGACTTACACAAGCCTATTAAGACTACTCTATTAGGGGATTTGCTCTGCATCACCTATTAATGTGTTTTAGCACCACGATCCTTCGATTAGCATTATGCTACTAGATATTAGATCTTTTCTTTCCAAGTATATACTTGATCCTCCTGATTAAATATGTCTTCTCTATCCTTTAATTACTCTACTGTATTCTCTCTAACTGATTCTGCAATTCATATCTTTTCCATAAACTCCATAGTCACCATGAATGCTCTCCCTATGCACTTAGCATTCAACCTTCTCCTCTCATACGCACATGAAAAATCTTTAGGATTTTCCCTTCTTAAGAAGACTTAGGTGAGCTGGGGTTAGGTAGGAATCAATGATTCTAATTCATCCATTTTGTCACTTAATACATCCCTTTTTCTGATTGGTTGCATGTACTGCATAAGGATTCTCAATATATATATATATATATATATATATATATATATATATATATATATATATATATATATATATATATATATCTTCTAGAATCATAAAAAAATCCTTAAGTAAGCCCAAAAATAGTTTACATAGGAGTTTTTTCCATTACAAACAACTATGTCAAAAACTATTTACTTAGCATTTGAAAGCTTTGATGCTCGACATTCACTATATCCTTAATATTGTAACTTGGCTCTTGAATGAATTGGCATCCATTGATTTACTCAACATCTAAATCAATCAACATAGATGACTTTTTTGAGACTTGAGTGACTCGACACATACCATATGCTCGGCACATACTGGTGCTTAACATACACTATGAATATTTCTCAACACACACTACTTACTCAGCACATACTGAGTTCTATTAAGTAATGACTTAAATGTTTTGTCACCACCTTGTCAAAACCAAAATGAGATCAACACCTCCCTCTCTCTCGCACATGCATTTTTCTCACCCTCTCCCCCTTTTCTCACTTTTTCATATCTCTCCTACCTATTACCATCTCTCTCTTTCCCTCTCTCTCTCTCTTCTCCTCCCTCTCCCCCTATTATCAATTTTCTTGAGCTCTATCACATCTCTCTCTATCTCCTTAAATATTTTATATCTCTAGGTCATATTTTCCCCATCCCACATCTCTCGTTATCCCTTTTTCACTCTACCTCTCACCATCTATCATCTTAATTATCATCTTTATCTTTCTACTGCATGCCTCTCACCCTCATCCCTCCTTTCTTTCTCTCACGTATGCAAAAATATCTCTCCTCCCTAATCTCACCAGTTCTCTCCCATCTTTACTCTTTTATATCTACCCTATATCTATTACTCTCTCTCTATTCTCTCCCTCTCCTTCTCTTAATCCCCTCTCTATACCTCATTATTACCCTCTTCTCATTATCTCTTCCTTCTAATTTACCATTTATATCTTTCTCACATCTTTCAACCTTTCCTAGTTCTCTCATACACTAACTCTATCTCGCATGTCCTCCATCCCTCTCTCACATGTGTGAGGACAAACAAACACACACACACACACACAACTCTCTCTCCTCTATTATCTCACCATTTCTCTCCCTTGTTTGGTCTTTATGTCTACCTCATGTCTATTAAATGCCCCCTCTCTATCAAACATGTGTCCCCTATAATTAACTCACTCTCTCTATCCCATTATAAACCTCTTTAATTCTATCCCCTTCCTCCTCTCCCATTCATTTTCTCCTTATTCTCCTTCTATGTCTAACTCATATCTATCAACTTATTTTCATTCCCATACTCTCTCTCTCTCTCTCTCTCTCTCTCTCTCTCTCTCTCTCTCTCTCTCTCTCTCTCTCTCTCTCTCTCTATCTCTCTCTTTAATGTAATTTTTTTGAATTAAAATAAACCAAACTAGGGGGTTGGCCCTTTTAACAAATAAACTGGCCTACTACTAGCAAATAACCCTAAAAAAACTACCCCCTACCACTTAATAAAACAAAAACAAGGTTTTGATCCATAATTAAAAGAGTATCAATAGGTCTAACATATATACAACCTATATAAAAAATGTAAAAGCTACAGTAATAAATAAACAAAGGCATGATAGCCCTAAACCCCAACAAGTTCAAAGACTAGCAGATTAACAACATAAAAGATAAAAAGAAAAAACTATTAAGGTTTCTTAGCCTCTTTCTTCCCTAGGAGGATGTTGGCCCAATATTCTACAAGGAAGTCAAATAGCATTTTAGTATCCTCCTTTAGTAGGTCCCCCTTTAGGTCCTTGAGCAGGTTCAATGTGGTGGAAGTAGCATGTGTCACTTTGATAGTGAACTTTTTCAGTAGGCGCATTCTCTCCTCCAACACATGAATTCTTTCCTAGACCTCACTACTAGCCTTCTTCATGACCTCCACATTGACCTCCTACAAGTCACTAGGAAAACCATCTACCTGCATCATAGTAACTTCCAGCACAATTGGGGGGTTAGCATTATCCTTGGAAAAAGCTTTAACTGGGGAGGCAATAGTTATGGGGGAAGGAGCTCTGTCCACTGTATCAGGGAACTAGTCCCTCATTAAGTCCACACATCCCAGCCTGATGGTTGCTGAAACATGTGACACCTCCTTTCTCTCCTTTAACCCCTCATCCAAGCTAGATTGAGAAGAATCCAAGATCTAATCTTCCTCCACTTCCGTTATCCCTTCTCCAAAGGTCGAAGGCTTCTCCTTCATTCTTCATTTTGTGCAGCCTGTGTCTTCTGAATCCATCTCCTCCTCTTGTGAGACCCCTTCTTTCAGTTTCCTTTTAGCATTAGATTTAGGTAACCTTACCGACCTCCCCCTCTTTCTTGTTCCCTCCTCCTTTGACTCCACCTATTCTTTCTCTTTCGCTTAATATTGTCTCCCTTTTTTCCAAACGGGAGTGGGCTTTAATTCCATCAGGGACCTACTAGGCGAAAGTTATGGGGTTGGGGCTCTGGAACCCATGATCCTAAGGGAAACCAATTATGGATAGGGGTTCAGATGAGCTATAATATTAACCTCCACAATCCTAGGGGGGACCAAGGCAAGATGAAACTAATACAAATAAAAAATTAACCCTTGGTGTGAAATGGTAAAATTTACCCCTTTCCTCATTTTTTCTTTTACATTAGTAACCATGTCTTCTAAATCATGTAACAAAAAAAAAAAAAGGCATGGGAATTAAATCTCAGTGGCACATCTCTAACATCCCTAATCTAATCCTAAACCCAAGCCTAATCCACCCCTTAAAGTTGTCACATTCCTTAAACAAGTTTAAGACTTTCCTAAACCAAATCAAAGTCTCCCCTCAAAAATCCCAACCACCAAGTCATGAGTGCTCTTACAAACCATAAAAGACTCTTACAAGCCCACTCATGACTCTTACATCCATCTTCCACACTCTTCCCTCTTCCACACTCATTCCTCTTGCATCTCTCTTATATACTCAACCCCACTCATCATGCCTTTAACCAACCCTTTACCCTACCCTCTCACACTCATCCTCCTTGTGACAAGTGTCACCTTTCTATTGGTGCTAAATAAGCACAATCCATGTGCTCCCCTTTGAGTGAATCTTAGCCCTCCTTAACCATCTCCCCATCCTTGCATCTAAGCCCTCCATCCCTCTACCCCGTGGCCTATAAATTGAATCCCATCCCAAGCCATTTCTTCAACAATCTTTGAGCTAAAGTTACCATGCTATTTTGAGAACCAAAGCCATCAATCTTACCCTTATAATGCCAAATTGAGAGCTCACAAAGCTACCAATTTGCTATTACCCACCTCCATTGAAGTAGCTTTTGAGCATATTGAGCATACATCCACATCAAAAGGACACATCTACATAATCAAGAAAGCATGGAGTGTTTTCTCTTGTGAGGTTTGCACTTTTTGTTTTGTTTTTCTTTGTCTAAACATATATGTGAATTTAGTTTTGGTTTGTGAATGTTTCTCTTATTTTTAGTGTTCTTTGCATACTAAATCTTGTTCTACATTTTGGCACGCCTGGTGGGACCCCACTACGGGTCATTTAATCATCAATTTCTATCTATATATTGTTTTTCTAACAATCTAATGTTTCTTATTGTTTGAGTGAGTTGTAGGGTGTTTTTCTTGTTTTTACAGGTTAAAGAACGCACTTAGGAAGAAGACATACCCTCAAAAAAATCCAAAAATAACCAAAAAAAAAAAAAAAAAAATTCTGGAAAAAATCCACGTTTTTCAGCTTCTTTTTTTTGCGCAGTGTCATCTCCACATTTTGGCGTCTGCGCCTACAAACTGTCGTCTTCGCAACCAAATTGTCGTTTGCGCAGTTTGGCATCTCCGACTGTCATCTATGCATCCTAGACTATCCTCTTTGTAGATCAGCGCCTCTGTCGGCTACTCTATCGTCTCTGCAACTTGAACTGTTGTCTCTGTTGCTGCCATCGTCTCGGCAGATTAGCATCTCCGTAGATCAATGTCTCTGCAGTTTGGCGTCTGCGCCTGATGAACTGTCGTCTTCGCCTGTCTCTGTTGCACTTCTATTTTAAAATCCTTATTTCTGCACTTTGTAGTTAAAAATTTGACTTTTAGTGGTTCCGTAGGATTTAGACCATTTTAAGCATTTTTACGCGTAGGAAAAACAACAAAAAAAAGTTTTAAATTTTTTTTCCATAGTTAAGCTCTCATTTTTGAAGATTTTGGGTAACTAACTAAATTTTTTTTTTTTGTCTCATTGCAGGTTGGAGCACATATGGAACCACTAACCATGTTTCTTGCAGGATCTCATGTTGCTAAAAAATGAACTTGAATGTTTAACCATTTATCTTTAAGTGCATGTTGCTAAAAAAATGAACTTGAATGGTTAAACACATTTTCCATTGAATGAATGTTGCTCAAAACACACTCTTGAATGCCATGGATTAAAATAATTTTTTCTTGGAATGCATGCTTAAAACAACAAATTCAATCTTGAATGCCAAGGATCAATTAACCATTGCAATATCAAACACTTCATTTGGAGCTTCTAAAATTGAACAAAACAAATCACTTTTTCACATGCAACTTAGGTCAAGTTTGATTTTTGGACAATTAAGAAACTTTGTTAAGTTAAATACAAATTTGCAAAAATCAACTTGAGTAGTTCCTTGGACTCACCTCTTTTCTAATCACCCATCAATTCAACCATTGGTTGCAATCTCAGTGCCATTTATGGGGATGGGTCTACTTGAAAAAGGTGTTAAATATTCCACAATCTAACTAACTCACTTGGTCTTTGAACGTTTGCTTTAACTTTATCAAAATTCTTAAATGACCAAAAATCTAGATTAAATTGATCACATTTCAAGTTTGGGCACTAAAATTGAACAACAACTGACGTGGAGAGCCTCCGGGTGCGTGCTTGAAATCAAATCTCACACACTTTTGTTTTGGGCTTAAAACAAACTCACACTCAATCTTGAATGCCTTAAAAAAAATTAATCGATACTTGATGTGGAGGGCCTCCAGGCACGCAAGTTTGCTTTTGTTGACCCTAATTATTCTTATTGTTTGCATTCTTCGATCGATTTACTTTTGTTGGCGCTTCAAGTTGGAATTGAACATTGTCTCTTAAACATGAGTGCTTGCAAAGTCTAGATTAGCACACATAAGAGTCAGTTGGTAAAAGAACAAGCATGTTTTTTAGCCCAAGGTCATCCAAGTCTCCTCTCCCCTTGTCGTCTTTTGAGGCCATCTTGGGTGCATAAGATTAGGATCCAAAACCTTGTTTTTTTTAGGAGGCCTTCTTGAGGATTTCATCACCCCTTGGATGACCTCAACTCCAGCATTCTGGCAGAGTATAAGAATCAGGAGGTGAATCAAAAGACACCTCTCTTGGGATCAAGATTTTGTCATTCGGGTTAAGCCTCAAGGAACTTTATACCCTTGAGAAGTGAAAGAGGAGAAGTGGGTTACCGCTCCTCTCAGCTATCTGACATCTTTTTGGTCTCATCTACGGATTTGGGGCTCACGTACCTTGCATATATTGAGGACTCCCTAGCTAAACCAACTGTTAGCCTTGCAGAAAACCATTTAGGGTGTTAATGTGTTTGGAGTGACTGATCAAAATATTTGTAGAACATACACACTCCTCAGCGCAAGTATCACATTCTGAGAACCACAAAATTCTATCTGGGTGTTCCTATCTATTGCTTGATTTTATTTTACTTGTTGAATGAATGTTTGCCAAACTTGGTCAATCCTAGCTTAGGACACACTTAGCGTAGTCACTGCCTATTTTAGAAGTTGAACAATTTGAAGCAAAACAACTGAGATCTCTCAAAGCCAAGAAAATTCAAGAATTTATGTTGGAACAAACCAAACCCAAACAGAAGTTTCACAAAGTCAAAATCAAGCCATCTCTGGCATACCAAGAACTTTCAGCCAAGAGAAAAGAAATAAAACCAAGCCTGCGAGTTGCCAAACTCCACAAAGCAGAGGACAAAGCTGTCAACGAAGCACTTCAAGAGGCCTGGTTAGAGCGCACCATCAAATTTAGCCAACATCCAGGAGTCAATCCTGCTTATGCCTTACCCACTAGGCATGATTTCTATGATTAGACACCCTTGTTTCTCCACATCTTCTTGGATAAGCTTCACTTTAGAGTCATCTTTTTAGAAAAGCCAGCCATCTTAGCTTATCCCCTTAAGCATTATTAGCTCATCCATCTCATTTAGAATCAAACCATCTGGCAAGCAATCCAAAAACATTTGCATCCAAGCCTTCAAAATTGTTGTCACCTTGCCAAAAGTTTGCTATTCCTAAAATCTTTCAAATCCACCAATCTCACCAAGGTTATCCCTTTGACAGAGCTTTGTCTAGGGTAATCTAGCTTTGTCACTTGTTATCCCTCATCACCTTGAGCTAAAGGTTGGGATCCACAAGTGGTCAATCTCGTGCTCTTCCTAAAGGATCATCAATCTATCCTTAAGTTGACACAATCACCACCAAGCTTGCACATAGGAAAGCAAACCTTTTGTGCTTTGGCAACATATCTTTGAAGTTAGAATCCCCAACCCAATCCTCCTTAGGTTTTTTCATATAGCTTTGCCTCAACCTAGGAAATCATTTGCATAGAGAAGCCTTCCCCCTTTTGCATCCATCAGCATTATTGCATCTCCTCCCTAGGAGCATTTTTCATGCCACCCATCACTCGCTTAGCCAAGAAGAAAGAAACAATGGAGCCCTATCATTTGGATCAAATAGCCTCACCCCCCTTGAGCATTCAGCCATCCTTCAGCCTAGAGAAAGCTATGCCATCACCTACTGACATTGAAGCTTTCATGAACCAACCAGGAAATGCAGTATTGGTAAATGCCATTATAGACAAGAACAAAGAGACAATCATGGCTAATTTTCGAAGGGACAATGTAGGAACCTTTGACTTTGGAAGACCCCCTGCATTATCAAATCCATCTCACCCATTTTTTGGGCAGCTGCCACCACCCATAGGCTCTTATGATCCAAATTATCCTCAATATATGCCAAAAGAAGAGCCTCCAGCCAATCCATATGATCCAACAGACCCAAACATACCATCATCCACCCAAGTTGAAATCTCCTTGCCACAAGCCAACCCAGCCACCACCACTCCATCCTTGGTTCATACCTCTCCACTCCAAACCCCCTTTACCCAAAACACCTCACCGTTCACTCCCTTCACTATTGTTGTTGCTACTCCCCAACCCAACCTTCCAAATCCACCCATCTCCCAAATTAGTTCTAGCATCTTTGGCCAAACTCAGCAATATACAACAGGGATGCCACCCATGGGGCCAAGTAATCACCCTTTCATCACCCCCAGCTTGTTCACCATAGCCCAAAGCACAATCCCATCATTTCCATTAGGTCTTGGGAGCTCAATACCATCAGCCACAAATCCACAAGCTACTACCCTCACTCCACAAAGCTATCAAATCCCACAAGCTACTGCCAAGCTTGCAAGTGACCCCAGCTCCCGCCACCACTCTACCAAGCTTCCAAATCCAGCCACAAACCTATCAAACCCCATCAGTTCCATTCGCAAGATTTCAATTCCCACCACCTCCACCACCAACTAATCCATTACCCCCTATTACCAACTACTTTTTAATGCCACTCCTAGGAGGTAATCCACCACCCCAGCCAACCACCAATTATTTGCAAATACCATCCCAAATGGGGGCACAACCCACATATATTGGTCAAACCCCACAAGCCCCCCAATCCTTTCCCCAAGCCTCACAACCATCTTATACCTTACCCCCACAAAGCAATCCATTTATCCCACAACCAGCTTATGTTCCTCAATCCCAACCTCAAATCCCATATCAACAGCAAGCCTCATAGCACATGCAACAATATGTGCCACCTCCCCCTCAGCAACCCGTCATCCACCATGCAGCTGCCCAAACAATGTACAATCCCTATTAGCAAATCTCTCACAGCCATCCATATTCAGTGGCCCCATCTAGCGCATACCTACCCCAAAGCATTACTACATTGGGGGTACCCCAGCCATCACCTATCAATTCAGAATGGGAGCAAATGAAGACAGCTCTGAAAGCCATCCAAGAAGGGAATGATCCAAACACATTCAAGTTTGAGAATGTGTGTCCTTACCCATTTAACAGAGCCATTACCATGACACCATTTCCCAAACACTTTGAGGTACCCAAATTTGACAAATTCAGAGGAAAAGGAGACCCTGTCACACATATCAAAGAATTTTACATGCACTACCAAGACATGGCATACAATGATGTCTTCCTCTTGCGCCTTTTTCCCAAAAGCTTGGCCGGACCAGCTCTTGAATGGTTTTACAGAATCCCCTATGGCATAATTAAAAACTTTGCTGAATTATCTGAGGCATTTGTAGCCCAATATGCTCATCTGGTTGAAACAAAGCTATCAATAGTTGATCTTGTCCACACCAAGCAAAAAGGTGGAGAAAGCCTTGTCGAATACCTGCAAAGATGGCAAACCCTTACCACCTGCATATCCTGCACCTTGCCAGAACACCATGTAGTGAAAATGTTTATTGATAATGCACATCCCAGCTTGGCTCACCACATGACCATGAACTATTTGCAGACCTATAAGGATATCAAAGAGAAAGGAATGATCCTTGAGAAAGGACTCATCAAAGATGGTGTGGTCAAGATTTACAAAGAGGCCAACCAAAATCAATCACATTCCAATGAAAAGTCTAGGTATTGGAACAAAAACAAGCATGTTGCAACAGATGGGGTTACTGACACCAGACATGTGAATATTGTTGGTCCTTCTCAAAACTAGTCTAACCCACCATATCAACCAAACAACCAACAAGCTATCAATTACTAACAACGGAATAACCAAAGCTATCAAAACCACAATACAAGACCCAACTTTCAAGGGTCTAACAACCAAGCTAATGCCATCAATGTAGATGCAGGGCAAAAACCCAGATTCCAACCTGCACCTAGAAACTATACACCCCTTGGTGAGCCATTGGATGTCATTTTTGAGAAATTGGCTAAGGAAAACCTCATCAAATTTCCTCCTACCCAGCAAATTGATCCAAGCCAATCCAAAGCTGCATGGTACAAGGACAATGAGTATTGCAAGTTCCATAGGGTAAATGGTCACACCACCCTCAGATGCATGAAACTGAAAGATTATGTGCAGGACCTCATTGATCAGAAAGAAATCATTGTTGGTGCCCAAACCTCTCCCAATGTAGGCTTACAGATTTATCAAAATGCTTTTCCTCCACACAACAACCAAAATCCTGGAAAAGCACCTATCCAAAACAACACCAACAACTACAAGCCAAACTAGCAGTATGGGAAGAACAATGACCACACTTCATCCTATATAGACTATGGTAGCCTTATAGGTTATATATCTGAGAAAGAGTCTTCTGTCAATGTTATCAATATTTGAGGACCAGACAATGAGTGTGCAGTCACCACTCGAAGAGTGTGATTTAACATCGCAGGCCCACCAGTTTTATCAGCACCATTAGCTCCATCAAAAAGCTGGTACAATATCTTGGAACACCTTGGGAGCATGCCAGCCCAAATCTCCATTTTAGACCTTCTCTGCACTAGTCCTATGTACAAATACATGCTTGACAATGCCCTCATAGCATCCCGTGTCCCTTTTGATATCAATGCTACTAATTTTCATAATCTTGTCAGACACCTATCCTCCTCATGTGCCCTATCATTCAAACCCAGTGACATACCCATGGTTGAGCCAGATCACACCCTTCCGCTTCGCATGGCCATCATGGTATCCAATTTTGCCATGAAAAGAGTAATGATAGATAATGGATCAGCCTTGAATATTTGCACCCTAAAATTCATAAAACAAGCTGGGTATACCGAGGCAGATATGATCAGTGAGGTTATCACCATCAAAGCTTATGACAACTTGGAAAGAACCACAGAAGGGACCATTTTTCTACCAATCAAGGTTGGGCCGATCATCCAAGAGATAGTTTGCCATGTTGTTGATCTAAACCTACCATTTAACATCCTCCTCAGTCACCCATGGATTTACGCTATGAAGGCCGTTCCATCCACCTACCATTAGTGCATCAAATTTTCACATCAGGGCACTGAGGTAACCATCCATGCTGATCCAGAACCCTTTGCTTACTGCAATGCGGTTGAAGCCTCATATACAAATCATTATCCTAGAATAGACATCGGCACAGCCATTGCCAGCTCATCCCACAGTTGTAATGATGCAGAAACCATCCTTGCCTCCACCCTATCTACCGTAAAGATCAACAACAAAGGCTATGGAGAATATAGTCTGTCAGATGCATTTGTTGTCAAAGCAATCCCACTTGATCCACATACCCATGGATGGCCAACATATCACAAAGCTAAGGAGATTCCATCTCCTCGATACAAACAGTTTGGCCCAACAACCTTTGTATCCTCAAAAACTCCTCTTCATGAGGAGCTCACTCCAGATATCAACAATTGGTTACATAAGGATGCACCTCCAAGAAATCAAGCACGCCTTGATCACTTCAGCCAAAAGTATCCCCAAGAACATAAGCTCATCACTAAAAAATGGAACTATCAAGGTGGTGGACTAGGACCAGAAGAAAGGGGCATGCAATGTCCCATTGAAGCACATAAGTGGGAAACGAAGTTAGGTCTTGGCTTTGGCATACCCACAACTGGGGGCACCAATGAGAATGGTCATGCTTTTTCAAAAATCCACCGCGACCTTGTCAAAATTGAAGACATTCCTGAGGAAGTTGAAAAGAGAGCCTACGATGATATCCTAGACCAAATCTTCCTAGGAGACTCTGTTCTCCAAGAACTATCCATCCATCTCATTGACCTACCACTCGCTCATCCACAACTCATAGATTGGGACCAACCAAGTGTCATACACATTGATAAGTTCACATCGGAGGAAGTACTTCTAAGATTCATGGGAGTTGAAACACCTCACAAGCAGACAAAGCCAGATTCTGCCTATATCTATAAGCTAGATCCCAAGGGGTATTTTGGAGAAAATCCCCAACCTTGTTCTGATACACCCAAAACTGGAACTAAGGTGAATCCAGGACTAGCTAAGGTAGTGAAGAGAACGCCCCAGCAAGAAAATCTAGAGCCACAAGCAGAACATGAGGATTTAGTATTGCCTCCTCAAGATAATCGACCAGAGGTGTCATCTATTCTAATAGAGGATACTAGAGAAATCAACATCGATTCTTCAAAGATCCCCAAACTTTTTCATATTGCTGCATCCCTATCACAAGACCAAGCTGATCTCCTCTTTGAGGTCTTAAGAGAGAACATTGGCTGATTTGCATGGTCATATCAGGACATGCCAGGGTTGGATCCAAAGCTTGTAGTTCACCATCTTGCAGTTGATCCAAAGATCAAGCCCATTAGACAAAAGCTTAGAAAAATGCACCCTAAGGTGGCATTACTGGTCAAAGCTGAATTAGAAAGAATGTTAGCTGCTAAGGTTATCCGACCTATCGACTACTCAGAGTGGATCTCCAACATGGTCCTTGTCACTAAGCCTTCCGGTGACATCAGAATCTGCACTGATTTTAGAGATCTAAACAAAGCTTGTCCAAAGGATGATTTTCCCTTGCCCAACATAGATATGATTATAGATCTTATAGCTGGACATGAAATTCTGTCCCTTATGGATGGATTTTCTGGGTATAATCAGATCAAGATTGCAGAAGAGGATCAGCATAAGGCAGCATTCACTACCCCCTAGGGAACCTTTTGCTACACCATGATTCCTTTTGGCCTAAAGAATGTTGGGGCTACCTATCAAAGAGCAATGAAATCCATTTTCCATGATCTTATCCATAGCATTTTGGAAGATTATGTGGACGATATCCTAGTCAAATCTCACACCTTCATGGATCATCTCGCTGACCTGGAGAAAGTCTTTGATAGGTTAGCCCAATATCATCTCATGTTGAATCCCAAGAAGTGTGTCTTTGGGTCACATCTGGCAAGCTTCTAGGCTTCATAGTCTCTAAACGAGGTATAGAGATCGACCCCAAGAAGGTCAAGGTTATCTTAGACATGCCTCCTCCCCAGACACTGCAATAGCTTTGCTCTCTTCAAGGAAAGCTCCAATCCATTCGACACTTCATCTCCCAGCTTGCAGATAAGTGTACACCATTTTCACATTTACTAAAGAAGGATGAGATCTTCAAGTGGGATCCTTTATGTCAGGGCAGCTTCGATCAACTCAAGCAGTATCTCACCAATCCCCCTATCTTGGTTCCACCAGTTCCTGGTCATCCCTTGATCTTGTACATATCAGCAACATCTACTACTTTAGGGGCACTTCTAGCATAGCTTGATGATTATAGCAGAGAAAGAGCCATCTACTATATCAGTAGAACCCTAGTTGGTTATGAACTCAATTACACTCCTATGGAAAAAGCTTGTTTGGCAGTTGTTTTCTCAACTCAAAAGCTTCGCCACTACATGCTAAGTCATACCATCCAACTAGTATCCAAAATTGATCCTCTCAAGTATATGCTCTCTAAAAAAGCACTCACAGGTCGTCTAGCAAAATGGGTTATGCTACTAAGTGAGTTTGACATCCAGTATGTGGACAGAAAGGCAATCAAAGGGCAAGCTATAGCAGATCACCTAGCTGATGCACCTCTAGTAGATGCATATCCTTTGCTCGCCAAATTTCCAAATGAGCATATCTGCCTAATTGAAGAACAGCCCCCATGGAAGCTTTATTTTGATGGCTCATACACATCTCATGGATCAGGGCCAGGAATATTGTTGGTTACACCTCAGGGAGATTACATTCCAAAAGCCTTCAAGCTACAATTCCCTAGCACCAACAATATAGCAGAATATGAAGCTCTTGTAGTAGGATTAAAGATAGATACAGAATGGAATTTCACTGAGTTACAAATCTTTGGTGATTCTCAGCTCATCATCAAGCAAGTCCTAAATGAATATCAAACCAAAGATGAAAATCTATTACCCTACAAAGAGCTAGTTGATTAGTTGACCTAGCATTTTACAAAGCTTCAATTTACACAAGTGCCTCAAATGCAGAACAAGGCAGCAGACGCCATGGCCACTATCGGCTCACTCTTGGAAATTCCCCAAGAAGCTACACAGTATGAGTTTTTAGTCAAGCAGCTCCTCACACCCGCCTATGCGAATGAAGATTCAAACCATGCTTGTATCTTGGTTGGTCCCCAATCCCCCTGGTACCATAAAATTCATGCTTACCTTAATGATGGTATCATATCCCCTCACCTCACATGTACCCAATACCAGAACCTTGTCCAAAAATCATCCCACTATGTTATCATAGCCAATACCCTATATCATCGAGGTTATCATGATACTCTCTCTCGATGTTTAGATAAAAATGAGGCCGTAATGGCATTAAAAGAAGTACACTTTGAACTTTGTGGTGCCCACATGAGTGGTATTGTCCTAGCACGACAAATCCTTAGAGTAGGCTACTATTGGCCTACCATTGAAGAAGACTCATGTGACTTTGTCAGAAAGTGTCTCCCATGTCAGTAGCATGCAAATCTTGTGCACGCTCCAGCACAAGATCTACAGCCTATTGCACCATCTTGGCCTTTCGCTTGTTGGGGCCTTGATCTAGTTGGAACTATCACACCCCTGTCATCTGATGGACATAAATGGATAATAACAGCTACAGACTATTTCACTAAGTGGGTGGAAGCAGTCCCCCTAGTCTCAGCTACAGGAGCTCAGGTCTCCAAGTTCATCTTGTACCACATTGTTTTCCGCTTCAGCATCCCATCCACCATCTTCACTGACCACGGAGGTAACTTTGAAAATCTCAACATGGAAGAATTATGCACTTCCCTCTACATCCATCACTGCTTTTCTAGCCCATATTTTCCACAAGGTAACGGCCAGGCAGAGGCAACTAACAAAACCCTCCTCAAAATCCTAAAGAAAGTTGTCAATGATTCCGACCGTGATTGGCACCTACAAATAAATCCAGCCCTATGGGCCTATCAAACTTCCTTCCGTACATCCACAGGCACAACTCCATACTCCCTAGTCTATGGTGCTGAAGCGGTATTACCTATAGAAGTTGAACTTCCCTCACTATGCATATCTTTGTGAGGGCAAATATTAGATGAAGAATACAGAGAAGCTCGGCTCACCCAGCTAGATCTCTTAGATGAGAAGAGACAACAAGCCTATGACCATCTCACAGTCTACCAAACTCATCTCAAAAGAAATTTCAACAAGAAGGTGCTCCCACAACACTTTCAGCCAGGTGACATGGTCCTCAAAGAAAACACGAAAGTCCAAACAGATTGAGAAAAGAAAGGCAAGTTTGAACCTACATGGCTCAGTTCTTATGTTGTCACTGCATCCTTTGGCTCTGGAGCCTATGAGCTATCTACACTAGAAGGAGAACTCTTGAATGATCCTACTAACATCATTCATCTCAAGAAGTTCTATGCTTGAAGATCCTTGGTATACCCAGCTTTTGAAAAATACAAAAAAATAGTAAAGAGAAATAAGCATCCAATGGTGAAAACTTGACAATTCAGGTGCCTTAGATAGGTACCTTGGCGAAAACCTGTTAATTCAGGCACCTTGTGTACTAAAGACTAATCCATTATCTATCACTATCCTATCCCTCCTCCATCCACCTACCATCCCATAAAACACCTGCTTGTTCCCTTGGTGTTCCAACCAAATATCCAAAATCTGATGAAGCTTGTAAATGCCTCCTGTACAGCTTATAAAATCTTGTACCTCAGCTTGTAAAAACTTGTACCAAAACTTGTATTATACCTTGTAAATCTTGTACCATACCTTGTATATCCAAATCTTGTCCAAAGCTTGTACCATATTCCAGCTTGTAAATAATCTTGTATCCTAGCTTGTATCCTATCACATGCACACAAAGAACCCCATTTTCACTTAAGATTTTCGCAAACCATCTACCTATCAACCTATCAACTATTATAGACATCCCATCCTTCATAAACATTTCCATCTCACAAAAAACCAAAACATGAACAAACTTGTACATTTGTAACATATCTTGGTCCGTTAGCTTGTACATCCTCTTTAGCTTAGTACCATTGTATCTATCTGGCTTTCGTGTTAGTTCATCCTTGGTCAACATCTTGCACACATCGCACACCTTGGTTAGCTATTCCAATGCATCCTTTAGCTATATTTCTTGTCACCAAAGTGTTATCCTTCTTAGTTCAGCTTGCCAGACACATCACTCATCCAAATCCACCAGCTTAGGTGCTCTCTGATAGGTCCTTGCAGGATATAGCTTTCCTCATGTTTGATCTTGGTCCGTTAGTACCTCATCCTACCCATCTTGTTGGCAAATGATTCTCTTTTGGATTTTCACTTTCTTTTGATTTGGAATCTTTTGTTTTGGGTCTTGAAATATATTTTCCAAGCAATCTCCTTGTTCCCTCCTCAAGGTTGCCATGATCTTCTATATCATGGTATGCTACGAATGGGGCAATTAGAGCGTAAGTTCTTGATCAGGTCTTTTGCTTGTTTTCTTTTTCCAGCTTGTGGGTTACCTAGTATCGTTTCCACATTGCTTCCTCTAGGATTCATGTGTGATACTGGGGCAATCCTTGTGTGTTTTTTTTGAGTCAGTTCATCAGTCCTCTGGATGGTTGGTGAAAAGACCTTGATGTTCTTGGTAACCTTGGCAATTAACCAACAATCCTATAGCAAATCTAGTGCTCAACTACATGGTGGTACTTCTCTTTTAAGTATCCCCCTGCTCAAAAAGCTTCAATAGATTCCCTTTATCTCCATTATCCCCCATCCATATCCTACATCTGTCGCTCCTACCCTAGCTTATGCATCAGTATCTCTATGAACCACTCCTCATGCTTAGCTTTAGGGATCCACAATCCTAGTCTTAGGGATCCATCAATCAAATCAATCCACCAAGCCTCATCTTTCGAGATCCACAATCCTAGTCCTAGGGATCTCCGAAACCCATCTTCTGCCAATCTGACTCTTTGAAATCCTATTGCATCAACTTTATCATTCTATCATCCATCTCCCTACCACGGATTCCTTTTATAGTGCTCCGCTCCTCCATCCTCCCCCCCCCCAATCTTAGAAAGTCTTAAGCTTTCTTTACTTTTGTGCCTCTGATTTCCCTTTATCATTCTCCCATAGTGAGATTTTGAGCTAATTCAGCCCCTTCTCTTCGCCAACCTACGTCTCAGCTCGTCTCAATTTATTGTACTTTTCAAGAAGTCGTTGAGTCTCATTTCTCTCCTC
Source organism: Cupressus sempervirens (assembly GCA_028749045.1). Taxonomy (NCBI): domain Eukaryota; kingdom Viridiplantae; phylum Streptophyta; class Pinopsida; order Cupressales; family Cupressaceae; genus Cupressus; species Cupressus sempervirens. The sequence goes on from CM053785.1 coordinate 667,689,451, forward strand.
GCCACCTTCTTGAGGGGGCATCATCTAAGTCTAGTCTCTCCTCTTCTTATCTGAGACTGGGGCAACCTCATTGCTAAAACATCTTCCTCGTGTCGTCTTCATTTGACCTTCTTTGAAATAGTGTTGTCTCAACACTATGTCAAAGAGGGGCAAAATGTAGACACCTAAATTTGATTACACTGCTTTAGTAATCCTATTTAGTTATCTCTAAAGGCATCATTAATTAAATTTTTATTTAATTAATCCTTTGCCATCCCTAGTTGATTAATTTAATTAATCATCTATAGTCCTAATTGATAAATCAAATAACTTATTATTTATCAATTAAATCCTATTCTTCTATCTAATTCCAAAAATCCCCATTTATTAAATAAATCTATTTGATAAATAAAATCCTCAAATCTAAAAACCCCTAACCTATCCCTAATCCTCCATTTAGCCTAATCCACCCCATCCACCCATACTAACCAAGCTTAGCCACTAACTCACCCACCCTCATTAATGCCATCCACTTGCACATATCTAACATCCCTAATCTAATCCTAAACCCAGGCCTAATCCACCCCTTAATGTTGTCACATTCCTTAAACAGGTTTAAGACTTTCCTAAACCAAATCAAAGTCTCCCCTCAAAAATCCCAACCACCAAGTCATGAGTGCTCTTACAAACCATAAAAGACTCTTACAAGCCCACTCATGACTCTTACATCCATCTTCCACACTCTTCCCTCTTCCACACTCATTCCTCTTGCATCTCTCTTACATACTCAACCCCACTCATCATGCCTTTAACCAATCCTTTACCCTACCCTCTCACACTCATCCTCCTTGTGACAAGTGTCACCTTTCCATTGGTGCTAAACAAGCACAATCCATGTGCTCCCCTTTGAGTGCATCTTAGCCCTCCTTAACCATCTCCCCATCCTTGCATCTAAGCCCTCCATCCCTCTACCCCTTGGCCTATAAATTGAATCCCATCCCAAGCCATTTCATAAACAATCTTTGAGCTAAAGTTACCATGCTATTTTGAGAACCAAAGCCATCAATCTTACCCTTATAATGCCAAATTGAGAGCTCACAAAGCTACCAATTTTCCATTACCCACCTCCATTGAAGTAGCTTTTGAGCATCTTGAGCATACATCCACATCAAAAGGACACATCTACAGAATCAAGAAAGCATGGAGTGTTTTCTCTTGTGAGGTTTGCACTTTTTGTTTTGCTTTTCTTTGTCTAAACATATATGTGAATTTAGTTTTGGTTTGTGAATGTTTATCTTATTGTTAATGTTCTTTGCATACTAAATATTGTTCTACAATAGTAATAACAGACATCGTACCTCCCTTCGAATGTTTGGTACTTCATCAACATCAGATAGACCTCATTCTATAGCTTAGGGAGCTTCTCTCGCATAAAACCACCTCTATGTCGAATAGGTTCCTCCCTGTCTAGGAAGAAGCATTGCAAACTTGCTTCATCAGCTACCCTTGTTACCTTCTACCACTTCCTTCCTTTCATGGCCAAAGTTGTCTCTAGAGCAATGACTTCCTCAGAGATATGGAATGATATGCCATTAATCGTGATTCTACAATCCTCACAAGAATTAACAAATTGCATGGAACAATTTTCATCATGCCCATTAAGAGCCTCCATAAAAGGTACAAACCCACCTTCCTTCAACATATACCACGCCAACAACTTCCTCACAGTCTCCTCAATTTGTATAAGGTCGACACGTATCTCTGCAAATTTCCCTAATCCTTTCACCTTCTTCAAGACCTAGAAACACCTGCTAAAAATGACACCACACTTAAGCCAAAAATTTCTTAAGCTACAAATAATGGCCATTATTATTAGTAATACTATTAGCGTCCTTTGTATAAGTTAAAGTTACATGTCAAATTCCACCATCTTCCTCCCAAGCTCTTCCATCATTCCTGATACACACAAACCATTTAAAACTTGAACCTTTTTCCTACTCGACATACAAGCGCACACATAGGAAAATTATTTAAAAAAATTCCTTTCAAACTTCAAAGATCTTACTTTTTTGGGTCATGTGAATTTATTATTTCCAGTACCATCCCCTTCACTCCTAGCCATCTATCCTTCATGGCTTTTTCCTTTCCACCAACTCATCAACATGATACAAAAATTTAAAATATGTCTCCAACTAGAATTCATCATTCTTTATTTCTTGGTTCACTAAATCTCTTACCAAATTTGGTAAGGCATTCAATTCCCTCTAGCACCTTAGTCCTTTTGCCTTTAGGCCTAATGTCACTATACTTTCTACCATACTATTTCCCTCCCAAAATATGTGATTCAAATCAAACTTAAAATTGGCTAATAGGTGTCTAATATCTTCTAGCACATGTTTTATAGCCCACCCTTCTTTCATATTACCTTTAACAGTTTATATTATAATTTTGGAATCACCTTCAATTTCCACATATCTTAACCCCGCACTCATCACCAACTTTAAACCCCAATATAGTGCCATCACCTCCACAGTATTGTTTGAAACTTTCCCTAGCTACCTGGCATACACCAAAAGCATCCATCCCTTGCTATCTCAGACCATTCCTCCTCCTGCCAAGCCTTCCTAGCCACACCATCAAAATTAAGCTTAACCCAATTCATAGGTAGAGGTTCCCATCTAGTTCGTTCCCTTGCCGATAGGTTGGATTTATCAACCTCCAATATCTCCTCCAATCTCTAGCCTCTAGCCACTCTAACCTCCAACTATCCTAGGGGAAATGCCAACCTTCTCCACTTGCTACAACTCATGTTCTCTACCATAAGTTTATATATCTTTTCCACCACAACTTCCTCCTCTCTCTCTTCATTCCTGAACACCCTATTATTTCTCTCCTTCCAGACACCCCAAAACACATGGGGGAGATAACATTCCACAACCTAACAAGGAGAGGGTGACTAAAGGGGGCTTGCCAATTTCCCACACATTGCTCCAAATCCTTATTAAACACCCAGTCAACCTCCAACTTCTATAAAGGCCTCCCCCAAACATTGGAAACATACCTATAGTGTAGAAACAAGTGGGGAATATTCTCCTCCTCCCTCTTACACAAGTAGCATCTATTTGGTAGTTGGAATCCCCATTTCATAAGGTTGTCTATAGTGATTATTTTTCCATGGATAGTGGTCCACCAGAATATATTAATCTTAGGTATTAGATAACTAAACCATATATTCCCCCAATGATTGGGTTCCAAAATTTTCTCAAACATTAACTTTTATAGGTAGACTTAACAGAGAACTTCCCCATTGTAGTGGCCTTCCAAATGAATTCATCATTTTGGTCCCTTCTTGTGATCCTATAGCCCTCTAGCAAAATGTTTAGCTCTTCTATCAAGTCCCTTCCAACAACAACATTTTTTTGCAACTCGACCTTCTTCCACTTTCTCCTTGGGAAAATAAAATCAGCCACCATTCCTCCCCCCTACTCTTGGAGATTGTTCTGGAGAGGTCCAAACTTTGTTTTTGTTAATGGTTTATCTATAAGCCACGGGTCCTCCTAGAAATTGATCTGATTTCCATTCCCTACCAGCCATCTTACACCTTCCTTCAAAATGGTTCCATTCTTAACAATATTTCCCCAGATTTTATATCCCTTAGGGAGATCATTTCTCCAAGTGTAGTGAGTGAACCTCAAATTCCCAAGATACTTAGCCTTCATGATATTACACCAATTGGATTCCTCCTTCATCAAGTTCCACCCCATCTTGGTGAGCAGTGCATTATTCAAATTGGCTATCTTCCTCACCTCCAAACCTCCTATGCTTCTCAGTTTACAAACCATATCCCAATTAACCAGACTTATCCTCACCTTCTCACTGCCTCCCGCCCAGAGGAAACTACATTGTATTTTCTCCAATTTATCGGCCATACTCTGAGTAATTTTGAATAGTGATAGGAAGTACACAAGTAACCCATGTAGGGAGGAAATCAAAAGTTGAAGCTTCCTGCACTGCTCAAAGTTTTACCCTTCCATCCAATCAACTTTTTTTCCATCCTTTCTAGAATGAAATTCCAAAAGTTGTTACTTACATCCTTCACTATCAAGGGGAGGCCCAAATAGGTGTTAGGAAACTCCATAGTATTACACCCTAAAATGTTTTAACAATCCTATGCTATATATTAGGGGGAGTGTTGAAAAAGAACACTTTTCTTTTATCTAGGTTAATTTTTTGTCTCGCATTAGCTGCATATATCTCTAACACCAAATTCGAAGCTCTAGCCCCTCCCACTGAGGACTCCCCACTTAGAAAGGTATCATCCACAAATTGTTGTATTGCCTTAGGTAGAAGTGTGGATGTAGGTCTAATTCCTTTAATCATCTCTTCTTCCATTTTTCTCAAGAATGCCCTGCCTAGAACTTCTACAACCATGATAAAAAAATAGGGAGAGATAAGGTCACCTTGTCTTACTCCCCTTGCCCTACCAAAATTCCCCCAAGATGAACCATTCACCATCACACAGTAGTTTATATTTTCCACCATCGATTTCACCATCCTTATTATTTTTTGACTAAAACCAATTTTATCCATAACTTCATATAGGAATGGCCATTTAATTCTATCATAAGCTTTAGAGATGTCAAGTTTCAGAGCCGTACCCAGATTACCACTTTTCTCCATCAAGTGCAATACTTCATGAGTTGTTATGCTCGCATCAAATACTTGACAACCCTTAACAAACCCATTCTAGTTTTTCCCAATGAATTTATGCAATAGAAGTTTTAACCTATTAACCAAAATTTTTGAAAACATATTATAGATCATTTGCAGAGGCTGATCGGCCTAAAAATTTGATAGGACCTTAGGGTACTTAACCTTCAAGATCATGGTAATCAATGTTTTATTGATCTATTCGAGGAGTTTCATAGTTCTAAATAAGTCATGGGTCACCCGAAGTAGATCCAATTTAACGACATCCTAGAAATGGTGGAAGAGCACCAGGGGGAAATTGTTAGGTCCTGGGGACTTATAGGCTTTCATAGAGAAGATAGCTCTACAAACTTCCTCTTAGTGAAAATTCATGCTAGTTCCTCATTTTCTTCAACGGAGATAACTGTGGGCATGGAATTAATTATCCAATGCATGTCCTCTTCCCTAATATTTCTCTCCTCTTTCAAATAAGAGTTCTTGAAATAAGTAGCTTCCCAGTTGCCTAGTTCCTCAGTTTTAGTAAGCTTCACATTATTCTTATCCTTAATATTATCAAAAGCATTTCTCCTTTTATGGATTGAGGCTAATCTATGAAAAAATGTAGTATTTCTATCTCCCACCTTCAGTCATAAAACCCTAGATCTATGCTTCCAGAAGGTCTCCTCCCTAATCATGATATCTTTCTAGACCTTTCTACAAATGTCCTCTTCCTCAATCATATTTTCCATGGCAAGACCCTCTCCCATAGCTTTTTGAAGCTTTTCTAGCTTTTCTTCCACCTTTTCCTCAGTTTTAAAGATATCACCAAAATGTCTCTTCTTCCAGGGCTACACATTCCTTCTTACATTCTCCAATTTAGTATCAAGTCTATACATAGTCATTCCTTCTACACAAATTCCCCACCACTCTGCCACCCTAGATATGAAATCAGGGTGGGATTGCTACATAATTTCATATCTAAAAGGTCTTGGGACCCCCAGAGACTCTTCCTTCCAATTAAAAATGATGGGAGCATGATCCAAGATAGTTCTGTGTCATGTCCCCTTTTCAAATAATTAAAAAATAATAAACTTTGCTAAGGCAGGCAGGCTCCAAAAAGGTGAAGTTTCGAAAAAGGGGCTAATCTTTGGAAACCAATGGACTAATAAATAAAAATTATTATTAAATTATATTTTATTAACCCCTCTTGGATGTGAGTTAGGGTTATGCCCTCTTTTAAGGGGTTTGGAGGCATTTTGGGCTCATTCCAGAACTTGATTTTTGCTCATTTCTTTGTTGTTCTTCAGAGGCTGCCAAACCTTTGGAGAAGGAGACCCAAGAATGAGAGTTTGTAGGTTTTTAGGAAGGCTAAGGATAGGATTTTGAAGCCATTCTATGTGCATGCTCATACAGAGTTTGCCTTTGTGTTGAACAGTGCAGATTTGTGAGTTTTTTGGGTGTGTTTTTTGTATGAGTTTGGTGTTTTCAGTTGAGTATTTCATATCAGTTTGGGTTGCTGCTGTATTTCAGACTTTAATATGTTAAAATAGAGCTGAATATATGTATTGGGACATGATTAAACTTCTGAGATAGATTATTAGTGTTTTTGTGGTGTTTTCGGGCATTTTTGTGTTAATTTCGGGAGCCTGATGAGCATAGTTTTTGTCCTACATTTGTGAACTGTTGTGTAAAGGATATAAAGATCTAGAAATTTCATTTTGTAGGCTGTTATGCTGCTGAAATTTCTATAAAAATGTCCATTTTCAGACTTATTAATAATTTGTGAAGTTGTGAAGTTTTTGGCACTATTTTGGACATACCCGATTTGGGTTTTATTGAGAAATGGGTGGATCTTTGTAATATTGGATGTTTGATTTTAAAAATCTAATTTGAGGCTTGAAATATCATACAAAATCAGTAAAGGGACATTTCAGTTGTATCAGAGCCATGATCTTGCCAGCCTGAGGGTTTGTAGAAGTTTGCATGTCTGTTTTAACAACTACCCAGATCTTGCATGTCAGTTTTGACAACTACCCAGATCTTGCATGTCAATTTTGACAACTAACCAGATCTTGCATGTCATATTTTATGGTTTCATGTTGCTTCTAATTAGTTGCATGTCAAAATTTATGGTCGCATGCAACTAAGTGAAAGAGAAAAAAGATATTTGCAGGGAGAAAAGAATAAAGAAATTTTGATCAAACCTCCAGTTGAAAGTAAAAGTACAAAATCCAAGGAAGGAAAAAGTATGGCTGATCCAGATGAGATGGCAAATAAATTCTTCCAAAAGATCCAAAATAATCAGAAGCAAACAGCAGATAGTTTGGCAAAAACTAGAGAGGCTTTGCGAATATTGACAGAAAAACTACAAGGAGTTGCATCTATTAATGAGAAAGGGAGCACTTCAAAGGAGCCAAGAAATCTGAAATCAACACCATCTAAATCACCCAAAACTATTTTCTTTCCTGTAGATGAGCCACCAGTACCAAATCCAGCCATTAATTCTGTGGAAGAGGTTACAGGTAACTTGATTGCATTAAGAGCTACTTATAATGGCTTAGATGATGACTTCCGTAGTTCGGTTCCTTTTAGAGAATATGTGGATATGATGAACACTTTGATTCCCAAGAAAGAGAACAGGAGGGAGCATGACATAAGTGGAAGAGAGCTCAAAAATAAAATAAGCAAGTTTACAGCACCTACTTTTGATGGAATAAATAAAATTTCAGCTAGAGCATGGCTACAAAAATTACAAACTTTCTTCACACTTAACCCCATGAAGGAGAGTGATGATGTTCAATTTGCAAGTCTACACTTGGAAGATGCAGCCTATGATTTGTGGTATCATGGAATGACTACTCAAGGTCATGATCAGGTAACTACATTTGATGATTTCTGTCAAAGAGTGATAGATAGATTTGTCCTCAAGGATGATGAAGAGTACTTTAAAGAATTGTCAAAGTTGAAGCAAACCAAATTAGTTAATGAGTATATAGAAGAGTTTCAAAAAGTGGCTATTATGGTACCTAATATGAGTGAAAAGAGGAATGTTTATCTTTTTCTTGATGGTTTAGAAGATTCTGTTAAGGGTTTGGTTAAGGCTTTCTCACCCTCAACCTTAAAGGAAGCTATCAAAAGAAGCTTGCAACTTGAAACTTGCGTGCCTATGAAATCAATCACTAATCAAAAACTCCCAAATCTTTGGCAACATAAGGGAAATTTTTAGAAAAAGACTTTTCCAACACTACCACCAAAAGATGTGATAAATGTGGCAAAAAAGAAGGTAGATGAAGAGACTATGAGTGAATTAAGAAGGAAAAAGATTTCTTTTACTTTTAGAGAACCATGGGTTCCAGGACACAGATGTTTGGGGAAAGGTCAAGTGCACTATATTGAAGTTGCTTCAAAATCTGATTCAGATGAGCATGAGGAATTTCATGATACTAAGGAGGAGGTAGAAGAAGAGAAAGAAAAAGAAATCAGCAAGGATGGCACTTTAGCAGCATTATTGGGAGTCCCAAGATACCATCCCTTTCAAATTTGAGGGGTACTAGCAGGGCAAAGGTTGATAGTTCTTCTTGATAGTGGGGCAACTCACAATTTTATTGATGAGGGATTCACTATGCTGATGGATTCACTATACCTTGCACACGGGTGGTGAAACAACTCAAGATGACCTTAGGAGATTATGAGTTATGTGAAGACTTCTATGTGGTTGGTATTGGGGAGACAGATCTTGTATTGGGTCTTCAATGGTTGCACTCTATCGGAGGCTATTACATGAACCATCAAACTATGGAGTTTAAATTTCATTTCAATGGGAAAGAAGTCATATTGAGAGGTTTATCGAATGGAGTACCTAAGGCAATCTATGCAAAGAGGATGGAGAGGACTTTTCAAAGAGGACAAGTAACATGGGCAGAAGGAGTCATAATCCATCCAACAAGCTCTCCAAAGAATCAAGGTAATTTCCATTTTGAAATTCAAAATATTCTTGATAAGCATAGTATAGTTTCAATGATTTGCCTCCAGGATTACCACCAGATAGAGGTTTTGAGCATGTTATAGAGTTAGAACAGGGTGCCAAACTAGTTATAACAGCCCCATACTGCCATCTAAGAGGTTATAAGGAAGAAATTGAAAAAATTATTAAAGAACTCCTGGACATGGGATTCATAAGGCCTAGCTCTAGTCCATTTGCATCATCTGTGGTACTTGTCAAGAAAAAGGATGCTACAATGAGAATGTGTATAGACTACAGGGCTCTAAACAAGAAGACCATAAAAAATAGGTATCCCATACCACGCATAGATGAACTCATTGATGAGTTACATGGTGTTGTATACTTCTCAAAAATTGACTTAAGATCAGGGTACCATCAAATCCGAATGAGGAGTGAAGATGTGGAAAAGACTGCTTTCAAATGTCACTATGGGCACTTTGAATTTATTCTTATGCCATTTGGCCTAACTAATGCACCTGCAACATTCCAATCTTGTATGAATAAGGTATTCATCCAACATCTTTGAAATTTTTTTTTGGTATTTTTTGATGATATCTTGATTTACAGTAAAACATGGGAAGAGCATCTAAAGCACATAGACACTATTTTGGGAATCTTGGAGCAGCAATCCTTCTATGCTAAGCTATCTAAATGTGAGTTTGGTTTGACAGAGATCCTATATTTGGGACATATTATAAGTTCTAAAGGAGTACAGGTTGATCAACAAAAATTCCAGGCAATTTTGGATTGGCCTCCACCCACTAATCTTACACAGTTGAGAGGTTTCTTCGGGTTGTGTAGCTACTATAGGAGATTTTCCAAGGGATTTTCTCAGCTTGCTGCCCCCTTGACTGATTTGACAAAGAAAGGAGCTTTTGTTTGGACAAAAGAGGCACAAAAAACATTTGATAAGCTTAAGGAGGTAATGAGTTCATGCCCTATGCTTGCAATTCCGTATTTCTCTTTACCTTTTGTTGTTGAATGTGATGCTTTTGGAGAAGGTATAGGGGCTGTCCTAACTCAAAGGGGACATCCAATAGCATTTGAGAGTAGAAAATTAAATCAATCAGAGAAAGGTTACTCCATCTATGATAAGGAAATGTTTTCAATCATGCATGCACTTCATAAGTTTAGACAATATTTGGTATGTGGGAGATTCATTGTAAAGACAGACCATAATAGCCTTAGGTTCTTCTTGAACCAAAGGGATTTGAATGATTGTCAACAAAAATGGGTAAGAAAATTGTAAGCTTATGATTTTGATATTGAATACATGAAAGGAAAAAATAATGTGGTTGCTAACACTCTCTCAAGAAAGCCCACTTTGTGTTCCTTATCATCTATCTCTGCTGATTGGAAAGTCTCCATAATTTTAGAGTATGCTAAAGATTCCTTTGCCACCAAGATTTTGGATAAGTTAGTGGATGATAACACTTACAAGGTTTTTGATGAATTGATTTATTACAAGAATAGGATCTTCTTAGTGCCAGGGTCAAAAACTAAGGAGAGGATATTGAGGGCCTTTCATGACACACCTTTGGTTGGTCATCAGGGATACTTCAAGACATACAGGAAAATTTGAGAGTGATTTTCATCGAAGGGTATGAAGGAGGATGTCCTTAAACACATTAAGGAATGTATGGTATGCCAACAAAGCAAGAGTGAACAAAAATTTTCTGCAGGGTTGTTATAGCCACTTCCTATTCCCAAACAAAAATGGGAAAGTATTTCCATGGACTTCATCATTGGGTTGCCCAAGGTTCAAGGTAAAGATTGCATATATGTGGTGGTAGATAGACTAACTAAGTATGCACATTTCTTTCCTATCACGTCTAATTTCAAGGCATCACAAGTGGCCGAATTGTTCTTCAAGGAAATTTTTAGATTGCATTGTTTGCCTAGAAACATTGTTAGTGACCAGGACAGTAGATTCCTTAGCTCTTTTTGGAAGGAGCTCTTTCATTTGGCAGGAACTGAACTCACTCCCAGTACTAGCTATCACCCTCAAACAGATGGACAAACAGAGATAGTTAATAAAAGCATAGAGGGATATTTGAGGAACTATGCTTCAAATCAACAACATGCTTGGGTGAAATGGTTACACCTAGGGGAGTATTGTTACAATACATCTCATCACATGTCTATTGGTATGTCTCCTTTTTATGCTCTTTATGGTTATGATGTCCTTTCCTTTGTTGATCTAATACTTTCTGATAGCAGAGTACCCACAGCAAGTGATTTCGTCAAGCAAAGCCAAGACATAATAAGGTCCCTCAAGGATAATCTACAACATGCACAGAACCAACAAAAGATATATGCTGACAGGAAAAGGATTGAAAGATCTTTTGAGGTGGGAGATTTGGTATTTGTTAGGTTGCAGCCATATAAGCAAAGCACCTTGAAGAGGAGTGGGGCAAAGAAACTCAAGCCAAGGTTCTATGGGCCTTATAAAATCATCAAGAAGGTAGGAGAGGTAGCTTATGAATTGGAGCTCCCACAAAACAGAAAAATACATAATATTTTCCATGTATCTTGTCTAAAGAAGGTTCTAGGCCAAAAAACCATAGTATCTATAGAATTACCACCTCTTTATGATGAAGGGAAATTAGTTTTGATACCAGAAGAGATTTTGGATACAAGAGAGAAAATATTGAGAAACGGGAGCGTCATAGAGCATTTGGTCAAATGGAAAGGATTACCACTAGAGGATGCAACTTGGGAAGGAGCACATATTCTTGATAATTCCAACCTTAATTTCTTGAGGACAAGCAATATTTGGGAGGGGAGGACTTGTCATGTCCCCTTTTCAAATAATAAACTTTGCTAAGGCAGGCAGGCTCCAAAAAGGTGAAGTTTCGGAAAAAGGGGCTAATATTTGAAAACCAATGGACTAATAAATAAAAATTATTATTAAATTATATTTTATTAACCTCTCTTGGACATGAGTTAGGGTTATGCCCTCTTTTAAGGTGTTTGGAGGCATTTTGGGCTCATTCCAGAACTTGATTTTTGCTCATTTCTTTGTTGTTCTTCAGAGGCTGCCAAACCTGTGGAGAAGGAAACCCAAGAATGAGATTTTTCAGGTTTCTAGGAAGGATAAGGATGGGATTTTGAAGCCATTCTATGTGCATGCTCATACAGAGTTTTCCTTTGTGCTAAACAGTGCAGATTTGTGGGTTTTTTGGGTGTGTTTTTTGTATGAGTTTGGTGTTTTCAGTTGAGTATTTCATATCAGTTTGGGTTTCTACTGTATTTCAGACTTTAAGATGTTAAAATAGAGCTGAATATATGTATTGGGACATGATTAAACTTCTGAGATAGATTATTAGTGTTTTTGTGGTGTTTTTGGGCATTTTTGTGTTAATTTCGAGAGCCCGATGAGCATAGTTTTTGTCCTACATTTGTGAACTGTTGTGTAAAGGCTATACAGATCTAGAAATTTCATTTTTTAGGCTGTTATGCTGCTGAAATTTCTGTAAAAATGTCCATTTTCAGACTTATTAATAATTTGTGAAGTTGTGAAATTTTTGGCACTATTTTAGACATACCCGATTTGGGTTTTATTGAGAAATGGGTGGATCTTTGTAATATTGGATGTTTGATTTTAAAAATCTAATTTGAGGCTTGAAATATCATAAAAAATCAGTAAAGGGACATTTCATTCTGGGTAATCTCATGAGAGAGGAGGAAGTTAGGCCCTCCCAACCATTTGAAACTAAAAGTCTATCAAGTTTGACTTGGATCAGGTAAGCTCTCTTCCTATTATTTGACCATGTCAACTTCACTCCATGCATCTCCATATCCATTAAATTATTTTTATTGATGAATTCATCCAAGTCCTTCATGCTATCATTAAAATTAGCCATTCCTCCAACCTTCTCTGAAGGATATAGAGGTGAGTTGAAATCTCTCATACAAAAGGTATTTTTATTTTGAGAGAGAAACATATATAGCTCCTCCCAAAGACAAAATCTCCCTTGCCTAGTGTTAGGAGCATACACATTGACAATATTCCATATCTTATCACCCTTCTTATGTTTAGTAATAAGATAGTATCTAGAACTGTGAAGTAAACTACCTTTACCAACAGTTGGGTTCCAGAACATAGCCATACCTCCTAACGCCCCCTCCGCTTCACTATAACAAAAAAATTTCCCTGGCCAAAGACTACTAACAATACTTTTCAAATTAATCATGGTCATTTTAACTTCTTGTATCAAAAGAATATCAACATTTAGACTTGATAACTACTGTTTGAGAGAAAACTAATTTTGAGAGCTATTCAACCCCCTCATATCCCATGATAAAATAATCATTTCCTACCATTTGTTAGGGAGTCCAAGGTGGGCTACCTACCACTTGCCACCTCCCTTGCCATCTGCTTCATTCTTCTACTCTATTTCCTAGACTTCCCTACATCCATCTTTAACTCCACTACCACCTCAAATTTCTATGAGACTCTAGTCTACCTTCTCTTAGTTTGCCACTTCCCTTCCCCTTCCTCCAACACTACCAGAAAATCCACCCTCTTGGGACTTGGTGGATCCTCTTCACTCCAAAAATGAATTCTTGCCACCTTCCCCCCTTCCATCAAGTCTTTTGCCTTTCCTTTATCTCTCTCCTCCCCTAGCACCTCCTCCAACACCAAGTTTCTCAAAGGAGTGGTAAGAAGCTCTTCAGTACCTTGAAAAAAGGGTAGGTTATCATCTTCTAAGGAAATCTCCCCTTCCTCTAACCCACCTCACTATCCTTCCAGTACACCAAGCTTCTCGGTGACCTTTTTCCCAAAGGACTCCCCATTATTTTGGTGGAGCTCCAATACGTCTATCCTAACCCTCACCATCTCTACTTGAGGGTTAATGTTCTTATTTTATACCACTTTCTTGGGAGAGGAAGTCTCTCCCTTCTCTTCCTTCTCTCTAACTCCTTTAACTAGAAGCACATCACCCTCTTCATTTGCATTTAGAGGAGCCACCTCCACTTCCTTTTCCCTTACTGTCCCTTCCTCTACCAAATTATTGATCATTTTACAATCCATAATCAAATGCCCAAAAGATGAGCATTTCAAGTAAAACAACCCTGCATTTTCATAAATGATGGGCTATACAATTTTGCCCCACTTTGAGCTTAGAGTAATGGACTCAGGTAATGAAGTGCCCATAGCCACATTCACACTAAATCTCACATATACCAACCTAGACCTCTATATAGTGACTATATCTGTAGAAACAAAATGTCCAAAGGAATTTCCAATTTATTTTATGATCCTCTCATCCTAGAACTCGAGTGGGAGCCCTGAGAGCTTGACCTAGACAAGTGCCATCCTATTCAGCTCTTTTGCTAGATCTAGCATTGGATGCCACTTAGCCACCACTAGGCTATGTTCTCCATATGACCAAGACCCAACCATTAACATCATCATATCTTCAACGGCTTTGAACTTAAAATAGAATAGACCCCCCACCATGGTTGATACCATCACACTCACCTTCAACTTTCATCTTTGACTAATCCACTTCTTGACCATCTCAATCGATGGACGAAAGGCAACAAACCTTCCAATCAGGCAAAGCTTCAGGTTGGCTAATACACTATCAACTGAGCTATCCAGAACCATAATTTCCACCCCCTCATCACTGCTAATCAACTTGGGTACTTCCAATGGAGAATGAGTCACCTTCTCTCAAAGGACCACTTCCTTCCAACCTAGAGCCACTATGTGATTTATTGAATCCTTCTAGCCCACCATTGGTACCATCATAGACTCCACTGATACCCCTCCATTATGGCGAGCGACTTTTGCATTAACCTAGGACACCCCAAATGCAATCAAGACAAGTCGTAGGTCTGGGTAGGAAATTGAGACCAGGCCAAGCCCCTGGGGGCATACCTCACACATCAAAATTTAAATTAACAAAAAGCGAGAACGTGCAAAAAGTTTCAAAGCAAACAATAGGTCTGGGCAGGAACTAATCTGTTATGTTTAATGTAATGTTATATTAAATATGCATGGTGTGTCTTTCTCTCTCACATATTAGTTCAAAAGTAGTGTTTTTCTTTTTTCAAGTTTTTCATATGATTGTGGTGAACTGGTGGTGGGGTTACATTGATTGGGTAGGGTAATAACATTAATGGAGATCTATTGATTGGAAATTTTATCAACAAATCAATTGCTTCTATCAACAATTCAAATATGCACTTAGAATGCAAGATAAAGCCTGGTTGTCTCTCTACTTTCCCCACACATAGATTTTTACTTTTCTTTTTTTGATTGATAAATAGTCAAAGCCTAGATTAATTATTGTTATTTATTGTAATTAATTATATTTGCATGTTAAGTGAATTCAAACCCAAGACCTCCCACATGAGAGGCTCACAAGTTACCCTTGTGTTGTAGACTCTTGCCTAATCATTTCTTTTTCTTTTATATATATAGAATATATTATTTATTAAATAACATATTTTTTCTTAATTAATTTTTTAAATAAAGAGGCTTCTTACAATGACATCAACTTAAATTGATTAAAATTTTCCAAAACAATGAATAGAAAATGATATTCTAGTTAATTAAATAATTTTAAAAGAATTATATAGTTAGAAACATTGTAAGTTACAAATGAATTGAGGTTGGAGAGGAATGAACAAGAATTGGGAGATGAATGGACTATTGTAAGAAAGTTGTTTAGATTGCAGCATTGGAAATTTTGCATTTTGAAAATTTTCCTAGTTTGAAATGTGTTATGATGTAGATGAAAAGTTTTACTTGTTGAGTCTTTTAATTGTCACCTATAATTTTTCTATTTAATTACAGGGGGTAGAGGACAATACATGCATAGGTT